>JBBMOL010000194.1:0-7500 GCA_037954665.1 Laguncularia racemosa
AAACAAAGCAAAGCATTCAAAATTGGGATAGGAAGCAACTTGCTTCAGTTAAAGGTTAAAACCAGTAAAAAACCTTTAAATATTACAAACCCAAAACAACGTTAGAATTCCTTGGAAGTGGAAAGAATTGCAGGGATAAATAAGAAAGGACTTTCGTCAAATCTTGGGGAAAGGGCCCAAAGAAAATTCATTTCCGGCCAGCGGGGCCCAATTAGCAATCTTTTGACCCTTTGAAAGGACATTTACCACCCCTTTCCCCCCAGATTGCAAAAACCAAGAAGGGGGGAAAAAAAAAAGAGATTCGGAAACTTTTAAAGCGGGTAAATTCCTTTACTTGATGCAATTAAGCAAATACCCCCGCTATGTAGATTACCAAGGACTTATGCATAAAAAAAGGGAAAAGCTGAAAGGAAATGAAAAGATTAGTGTGAGTAAAAAATGTTTCCGCATTATTCAAAAGGAGCTCCCTCCTAAATGCGAGGATCCAGGTATGTTCCTTTCCCTTTTGCAAAATAGGTAATTTGGAATCGTAAAGCCATGTGTGATCTAGGAGCTTCTATCAATGTCATGCCTTTGTTGTTTTCAACGTTTTAAATGTTAGTCCTTTAAAAGGGAAACGGGTATTATTGTTAACTTGCTGATAGGTCCAATGTTTATCCTGAGGGAGTTCTAGAGGATGTTTTAGTTAAAGTCAATAGGTTGGTTTTTTCCTGCTGATTTTTATGTGCTTGACATGGATGATAGTGATTCTCATACTTCATCACTGATATTATTAGGGCGCCATTCCTTAAGATTCTAAACGAAAATTGATGTAAATGATGGCACCCTCACTATGGAATTTGATGGTGAAGTAATTAATTTAACATTTATGATGCCATAAAAACACCCTAAGATATCTCTCATTTTTTTGGGTTGCGGTATTATTAACCCATTCCACAGGCACCAAGGCTGGAATCCAAATCCTTATCCAATATTTAGCCAGGAACGTCTACCAAAGACTTTTAAAGAAAGGCGCTTCATGGGAGGCAACCCATGTAAAAAAAAAAAAAAAGTTTTGTTTTGCATTAGTTTGGTTGTTTTATTTTGTTTTGTTTTAGTTTGTTTGTTTTGATTTTAGTGTAGTTTTGAACTTTTTTGGATCGGCTGTAGCAAGGATCATATCATTAGATGACACTTTCCAAAGCTTAAAGGGAGCACTCCAATACCAGGGAAGTACCAATATTTCCTTTCTCTTATTCTCTAATGTCCATTTATGTTGTTAATTCCTCTTCAATTGTGCTAAATTAGGAACAGTGAGGACACTGTTCAAGCTAAGTGTGGGGGAGAGCATAATAAATTATAGAGAATAGAGAATTAAATCCATACTTTGAATGTTTGTCCTTAAGCAATTTTAAGCCAAATTTTTTCAAAATTATCATGAAATCTAGAGATTGTACTAAATGTTGTAATAAGCATCTACAAAATGTGAAATTGACTTGTTCAAATGTTTTACTCACCCACTGCTGTGATTAGAATACATGGTTAAAATTAAGTAGTGAAATCTTTAAGAAACAAATTTACTTTGTATTTAGCTTTAGAATTGGAAGTCTAAGAGTAAGTCGAGTTTCCTAAGTGAAAAATAAAAAAGTTTACTTCTAGGTTATATTAGCTACTGTATACTCTTTGAAGTTGTTTTGTAAAGCAATCATAACACTTAGCGAAAAAAAAAAAAAAAATCAAGCATAGCCATTACTCCAATGATTCAACTAATTTTAGTTAAGAGTATTCAAACTTGAATGTTAGAGTGAGGAAGAGTCCGTTAGGGGTATCTCAAAACCCGGTCACTTGAGTGATGAGCTCGGGATGTTGCCGACTCAATGAACTCACTATAACGATAAGGGCGAAAAAGGCAAAAGTTCATGAAAAGAAGCGGGCAAAAACCTGTCAAAATAGATGCTTGAATAAATCAAAAGAACATGAATGTGAACATTCATTGAATAAAACAAAGATGTACAAAAGGGAGAATATCTAGCAAAGAGCTTATACCATATGCTTTTACTTTATACTGCAAGGATTATATGCTTGATAATATCCAATGAAGTCTAATTAGGTGTTTTTCCTTAGTGGATTAAGTATTTACTTTTGGAATAAAAATTCTTTTGCTAAACATGAGGATTAAAGTTTGTTTTGTTTAGATTAGCTATTGAATTTTGTCCAAAGTAATTTGATCACAGGAAACCAATTGGTTGAAGTAGTAGACATTAAATTACAAGTCATGAATTACAAATGAATAGATGCTTGGAATGATGAAAAGAAAGCTTGTATAATTTATGACAGATTTCTCAATTGATTTGATGCAATTGCTTGAGGACAAGCAAGAGTTTAAGTGTGGGGGAATTTGATAGAGCCATTTTATACTCAATCTTTATAGTATAAATTGTGTTAAATTATTATTGATTTTATAGAAATCATAAGGAAATGGTACTTTAATTCTATCATCGTGATAAATCAGGTTAAATGGAGTCAAGGATGCTAATTCAAGTATTTTAGAGAAGTCATCTACAACTGGATCAAGACAAGAAATTACACCACCGAAGGGAAGCACGGTTTGAGGCACGGCCAAGGTTCAAACCGTGTTACACACTGGAAAAGAAGGCGAAAATGATGACTTTAAACAGAGATAGACATGGCTTAAGGCACGGCCGTGGTGGAACCCGTGGGATAAACCGTGCTTGAAGCCGTGGTGGAAGATAGATGTGCCAAGGAGAAGAAAGGGTGGAACATCAACCAGATGAAGACACGGCTTGAAATCTAGCCGTGGTTGTAACCGTGCTACACACTGGACACGGATGAAGACTTGAAGATTATGCACAGACGAAGGCACGGCTTGAAATCTGGCCTTGTGTGTAACCGTGGTTCACACTGGGCGCGGTTGAAGACTTGAAGAATATGCACAGAGGATGGCACGGCTTAACCCACGGCCGTGTGGTGGGGCGTGCCAGGCAGACGTATTTTCACTTCTCGAAATCTACTTGAAAAGGGAAAGATATTTTCGTATCTTGCTAGCAAAAGATCACATGCTATCCATCTAATAGTATAAATAGAGCCAACCCTAGAGGGTTAAAACAACTTTTGAACTTTGGAATCTTGGATCTTGAAGAAGGAAACGCGGAGGCAGAGCAAGCAACCGGGTTCATTATGTTCCAAATCTTTTATTTTCGTTTTATTGATGAACATGAGTAGCTAAGCTACTTTTCTAGCCAAAGGGTCATAGATGTTTAATTCTCCACGAATTGTGAGGTCTAATTGACTTGTATTTATTCTATTCTTTGCTTTCGGGTATTCATATATCTTCTGATCGTTTTGTCATTATTATCTTTGTTGATTGGTATGAATAGAGCTCTTCTACTCAATTAGCAAGTTAATATATTGTCAACTAGCACGTCAAATCCGTAATTGTTTGATTGTTCTAGTCTTAGTGACGCAATAACATGTTTGGTTTAAAAAGAGATGATCGAATTCATGTTATGGAGGTGTGTGATCATGTTTAAATAGGTTATCTTATAATCTATTGGCATGAATTGGTAGTCTCTCTAGATCTTAATGCTATTGATAGATTAAATCCTAAGCGCTTGTCTAAGGGTTGTTTAATCAATAAGAGAAATAATTCAAAGCGCTTGTCCGAGGTTATCGAGGAAGTAAGGAGAGATAGGTTGTTAGAGCTTGTTAATAACCATAACCAATTTATCTAGAACAAGAATAGAGAACATTTGCATCGATGATCAATTCCTAGAATTAAACCATCTTGATTCCTTTGGCTAGGCTTTTACCAATATCTGATTTTCTTACCTTGTTTTATTTTATTTGATTCACAAACAAAACCCCCCCATTTTCCTTTTTCTTATTGTTCTCTTTGAATAGAAATATCTTTACCAATCCCTGTGGATTCGACCCTACTCACCACTATATGCAAATCATATAATTGTCTAGGAGTAGGTTTTATTTTTGTTGGATTCGACACCCATCAAATTTTGGCGCCGTTGTCGGGGATTGGTGTCAAATTTATTTCTATTCTTGTATGACTCGTTCTTCTCAGACAGGTGAACTAACTTATAATCCGGAGATTGAGAAGACTCTAAAGAGGCTGCGACGAGAAGCTAGATCATCCCCCGGACCGAACTTAGTATCGGACTTGTCTGATTCATCCCTTGATTCTGAAAAAGTGGACGACATGGCAAATCTCTAGAGAACCTTAAGGGAGTTGGCTGCACCGGATGTGAATCAACAACCACTTTGTATTCACTACCCCGAACTAGCCGTGGAATTCGAATTGAAATCTGGGTTGATACATCTGCTACCTACATTTCATGGTCTTGAGAATGAAGATCCTCATAAGCATTTGAAAGAGTTCCATATAGTGTGTTCTAGTATGAGGCTGCAAGGAATAACCGACGATCAAATCAAGCTACGTGCTTTTCCATTTTCTTTAAGTACTAAAGCTAAGGATTGGTTGTTTTATTTGCCTCCAGGTTCTATCACCACTTGGACAGATATGGTGAGACTCTTCTTGGACAAATTCTTCCCCGCCTCCAGAGCCGCTGGTATAAGAAGAGAAATTTGTGGTATAAAACAAAGGGACACCGAGACTCTTCATGAGTATTGGGAAAGGTTCAAGCAACTGTGTGCAAGCTGCCCACAACATGGGATATCCGAACAACTCCTCATCCAATATCTCTACGAAGGCCTACTTCCGATGGAAAGAAAGATGATGGATGCTGCAAGTGGAGGCGCCATAGTAAACAAAACCCCTGGTCAAGCTAGGGAATTGATCTCCATTATGGCTGCCAATTCACAACAATTTGGGTATAGGCATGATGCATCTTCAAGGAAGGTAAATGAGGTAAATGTGCCTAACCTTGAACATCAAATTTCTAATCTTACCTCCCTTGTGCAGCAGCTAGCTCTTGGAAAAACGCAGCAGGTGAAGGCTTGTGGAATTTGCGCTGCTCCTAATCATCCGACCGACATGTGCCCCACATTGCAAGATGACAACCATTAACACGCCAATGCGGTAGGCGGATTTCCAGGACAACCGCAAAGGAAGTATGATCCCTACTCGAATACTTACAAACCTGGATGGAGGGATCATCCTAACTTCCGATATGGCAATAACCCACAAAGTTTCCAACAATTCCAGCCTAAGCCATCACACCACGTACCCCAAGCTCCTTCCAGTTCAGGTATGCCCCTTGAGGATATTGTTAAGTCTCTAGCTGTGAATACCAAACAATTTCAGGAGGAAACAAAGCAAAGCATTCAAAACTTGGAGCATCAGGTAAGCCAACTTGCTTCAGCTATCAATAGGTTAGAAACTCAAGGTAAGTTACCTTCTCAAACTATTACAAAATGAACTTAGCATCGGATTTGTCTGATTCATCCCTTGATTCAGAAAAAGAAGACGATATGGCAAATCCCGAGAGAACCTTAAGGGAGTTGGCTGCGCCGGATGTGAATCAACAACCACTTTGTATTCACTATCTCGAACTAGCTATTGAATTCGAGTTGAAATCTGGGTTGATACATCTGCTACCCACCTTTCATGGTCTTGAGAATGAAGATCCTCATAAACATTTGAAAGAGTTCCATATAGTGTGTTCTAGTATGAGGCTGCAAGGGATAACCGACGATCAAATCAAGCTACGTGCTTTCCCGTTTTCTTTAAGTACTAAAGCTAAAGATTGGTTGTTTTATTTGCCTCAAGGTTCTATAACCACATGGACTGATATGGTGAGACTCTTCTTGAACAAATTCTTCCCCGCATCCAGAGCCGCTGGTATAAGAAGAGAAATTTGTGGTATAAAATAGAGGGACACCGAGACTCTTCATGAGTATTGGGAAAGGTTCAAGCAACTGTGTGCAAGCTGCCCACAACATGGGATATCTGAACAACTCCTCATCTAATATTTTTACGAAGGCCTACTTCCGATGGAGAGGAAGATGATGGATGCTGCAAGTGGAGGCGCCACAGTAAACAAAACCCCTGGTCAAGCTAGGGAATTGATCTCCATTATGGCTGCCAATTCGCAGCAATTTGGGTATATGCATGATACATCTTCAAGGAAGGTAAATGAGGTAAGTGTGTCTAACCTTGAACATCAAATTTCTAATCTAACCTCCCTTGTGCAGCAGCTAGCTCTTGGAAAAACACAGCAAGTGAAGGCTTGTGGAATTTGTGCTGCTCCCAATCATTCGACCGACATGTGCCCCACATTGGAAGATGACAACCATGAACACGCCAATGTTGTAGGCGAATTTCCAGGACAACCGCAGAGGAAGTATGATCCCTATGGAGGGATCATCCTAACTTCCAATATGGCAATAACTCTCAACATTTCCAACAATGCCAACCTAAGCCACCACACCAAGTACCCCAAGCTCCTTCCACTTCAGGTATGTCTCTTGAGGATATTGTTAAGTCTCTCGCTGTTAATACCAAACAATTTCAGGAGGAAACAAAGCAAAGCATTCAAAACTTGGAGAATCAGGTAAGCCAACTTGCTTCTGCTGTCAATAGGTTAGAAACTCAAGGTAAGTTACCTTCTCAAACTATTACAAACCCGAAGCAAAGCGTTAATGCAATTACCTTGAGAAGTGGAACAGAATTGCAGGGATCAAATAAGAAAGGACATCCGTCTAATCTTGAGGAAGAGACCAAGAAAGAGATTTCGACACCGAGCCAGTAGGGCAACCAAATTAGCAAGTCTCTAGTTGAGCCATCAAAGGTCACATTGATACCACCTCCTTTCCCCTCCAGATTGGCGAAATCCAAGAATGAAGTGGAAGAAAAATAGATTCTGGAAACTTTTCGCAAAGTCGAGGTAAATATTCCTTTGCTTGATGCAATTAAGCAAATACCGCGCTATGCTAGATTTCTCAAAGACTTATGCACTAACAAAAGGAAGCTGAAAGGCAATGAAAAGATTAGTGTGAGTGAAAATGTTTCAGCTATTATTCAGAAGAAGCTTCCTCCTAAATGCAAGGATCCAGATATGTTTACTATTCCTTGCAAAATAGGTAATCTTGGAATCGCTAAAGCCATGTGTGATTTAGGAGCTTCTATCAATGTCATGCCTTTGTCTGTTTATCAACGTTTAAATGTTGGTCCCTTGAAGGAAACGGGTGTCATTGTTCAACATGCTGACAGGTCCAATGTTTATCTTGAGGGAGTTTTAGAGGATGTTTTAGTTCAAGTCAATGGGTTGGTTTTTCCTGCTGATTTTTATGTGCTTGACATGGACGATAGTGATTCTCATACTTCATCACTGATATTATTAGGGCGACCATTCCTTAAGACTTCTAAAACGAAAATCGATGTAAATGATGGCACCCTCACTATGGAATTTGATGGTGAAGTGATTAAATTTAACATTTATGATGCCATGAAACATCCTAACGATATTTCCACTATTTTTGTTGCGGATGTTATTAACCCATCACCACAGGCACCCAAGCTGGAATCAA
>JBBMOL010000194.1:15000-27496 GCA_037954665.1 Laguncularia racemosa
GAATTTGATTAGGAGTTGTTTTATTTGTTTGATTGCATATGCTTTAATTAAATTTAAGGCATATCATAATTTGGTACCAGAGCTTGTGGTTGTGTGAAGGGATTGTTTGATTTTGATTTTGAAAATTTTAGGGTTCTTGATTTAGCATCTTGATCTGAAATTGAAAATTGAAAATTGAGTTATTTGATGTTGTTGATTGAAGTTGCATAATTGTCTTGATTGAGGAGTTACTTGTTGCTTGTTGAAGTGAATTTTGAGGTCTTGTTGAAGCTCCATTTGGTTGTTAATTTTCGTGAAAAGAAGAGGAGTAGTAGCATATCTTGTGATTTAAATTTCAGAACTTGAAGTTACTTCATTTGTGAAGAAGTGGAGGTGTATTTTGCTTGTATTATTTTCGGACACAAGGGGGCTTAATGTGCAATTTTCAGAATTGAGTGTGTGGGTTTAAGGAAGCTACTTGAATTTTCAAAACACATTAAGTGATAGAAGTAATTGTGTGTTCATTTGAAATTTGAAAGTGGCTCCTTACCATTTGTGGAAAGATTGCAATTAGTGAACTTATTTGAATTTTGAAATTGAGTTGCCTTTTGTTGTAAGTTGCTATTTAGAAAATTATATAGAAGTGGAGAAGTGCACCGTGAGTAGAAGGAGTGTGCTGTAAATTGTGGAAGTGTACTTCATCAAATCACAATCATGTCGAGTGACAGTGTAAATGGGGGAATTGGCAATGAGGCCAATAGCTAAGTTGGTGGAGGTTAGGGTCATCAAATTGCAGGTAGAAGGACTTTGGAAGATCAACTTCAGGAACTTACTACTATTGTTGCTACATTAGTAATGTGGATTGATAGGATAACATTGCCATAACCACTAGTGGTAAATCCTCAGGCACCACCTCGAGTAGCTCCACAGAATATTCAGAGAGAAGGAGTAGTGGGAGGAGGAAACTTGGGTAGAAGGATGGAGGGAGATCATCACCCCGATAGAGAGGAGAGGGATGATAATTTTGGAGTTAATCCTTACCCAAATAGGGATTTCAGACCACCTAAGGGACTAGAGTATGTGAAGCTGCAGTTGCCATCCTTTGATGTCAGGGGTTCAGCTGATGATTATCTAGACTGGGAGGATAAGGTGGAGGGTCTCTTTGAGTGCTATGAAATTGATGAAAATACCCAAGTTTAACTTACTGCTGTTGAGTTCATAGGGTATGCTGCCTTGTGGTGGAAGAATCTAGTGATTAGCTAGCGTAAGGATAGTGAGGCTGAAATTTAGACATTGAGGGATATGAAGAAGGTTTTGAGGAAGAGGTTTATTCCTGAACACTATAGACATGAACTGTTTATGCATCTTCAGACCTTGAGGCAGGGAGGCAAAACAGTCGATGACTACGTGCAGGAGTTTGAAACCCTAATGATTAGATGTGTGTCAATTGAGCCTCTAGAGAAAACCTTAGTATGCTTTGTATCAAGGCTTAAATATGAGATTGCGTGTGTAGTTGAGCTATAGAGGTATAGTACACTTGATGAGGCTATACAGCTAACCTTGAAAGTAGAGAGGTAGAGGCGATCCAACTCATTCAGGGTTACTACTAGCAGGCCTAATATTACTACCAGACCCATGGGAGCTGATGGTTGATCAGGAGGACCAAAGGTAATAGGTGAGTCAGTTAGAGCAATGGATAAAGCTACCCCCAACATAGACAAGAAGAACATGACCTTTGGAAAGGGTAAAGAGGTAATAGTACTTGATGTTAGGCAAACTGTACTAGGGACCACTAGTGGGAAATTGCACCAAATTAAATGTTTTAAATGCATGGGATTTGGGCATATGGTGGCATAGTGTCCTAATAAGAGAGTCATGATAGTTATGCAGGGTGATAGAGAGGAGGATGAGGATGAGAAGGAACCAATCGAGCCTATAGACCTGTCTATAGCATTGAAGGAATATTATGATGATCAAACTGCTAAAACACATGAGGAGGGAACAGGTGAACAGTATTTACCAATTAATGTGTTGCGTAAGGTTCTGACTTTATCTCCCGATGCTAGGGATAAATAGAGGGAGAACATATTCCACACTTCTTACAAGATCAGAGGTAACCTTTGTGTACCAATCATAGATAGTGGTAGTTACACAAATGTCATATCTGTTACACTGGTAGACAAATTACAATTATCTACTAGTCCATATCCTAGCCCTTATAACTTGCATTGGTTGGATAATCGGGGTAGTATGCATGTTACACAAAGGGCAAAGGTGCTAGTAAGTGTTGGGAAGAAATATCATGATGAGATCCTATGTGATGTGATCCCCATGTGTGCATTTCATTTACTATTAGGTAGACCCTGGATGTTTGATTGAAAGGTGTTGCATGATGGCTTCAAAAACACCTACATCTTTCAAAAGGGAGGGTCTTGAATAGTATTGATACTTATGTCTCCATCTGAGGTGCACAAATTCCAAGAGCAGGTCAGGACTACTTCTGTTTCATCTAATAATCGGGAAAACAAGGCGATAAAGGCATCTGGGTTCAATCTAAGAAGTGATCCTTTAGATTTGAGGGCAAATCTTTTAGAGGCCCGAGGAGATGATGGGGATCTTCCCAGCGATCTTGATAGACAGGGAACTTTATTTGGATGATGATCCAAATCACTTATATGCTCATATTTTTCTTTATCTAATAAAGTTTCAATAATAATCTAGTAGGTATAACGATCCTTCTTCACAGGATGCCTCATGAACTTCACTATTAGTCAAATTAGGGACATCATCGGATTCTCATCCAATGGCCTGTCGTGATCAACATTGACTCGACAAACTGGCTCTTTGAAGATTATTATCTTTTGTACTTGTAATTTATTTTTTTTTAACCATTTATTTTGTAAGCTTTTGAGATATTTTATTTGGTTGTATTTTAGTGTTTTAGGACTGGCCACCCTATAGTGGTATAGTTGTAATTTTCTAGTCATTTTAACCCTAAAGGGAGCAAGTATAAATACTTGCTTAAGTAGGGTTTTGAGAGGAGAATACACATATCTTTGCTGCAAATTTCGTGAGAAATTAGGGTTCATCCTAAGTTTTCATAAGGACTCTTATCAATTTCTTCCTTAGAATTGTGGCGAGTTGTAACCTAGGAAATTGTGAGTAATATCAATTCCTAAGTTGATTTTCCTTTTCATAACTAGTGTGTAATATTTAGTGTTAATTAGGATTAGTTCTTGGTTCATAATTCACATCAATTGTAGGTTCAATTTCCATCCTTATATTGTTATCAATTTAGTGGAATTATATCCTATACATTGTCTTGTTGATTGCCTTTCTTCAATTGCATGGAAGTTCCTTTATTGTAAGAAGTTCATGCCCATTTTTGTGATGATTGGTAATTGGAATTTCATTTGATCTTATGTTATGTGCTTAATCCCATTGAGCACGTCCTCATTTGGTGTTGAGATTCATTAATTAACAAATTGGATTGCAAAAGGGTTTAGGGTTCACGCCATAATTGAAGGTTGATCCGGATTTAATTAGGAGTTGTTTCATTTGTTTGATTGCATATGCTTTAATTCAATTTAAGGCATATCAAAAAAGGTATCATATAAATCTATAGCGTCTTATCTTGCAAGTTTATTTTAAGTCATATCGAGTCTAAGCTTTAACACTTTTAAGTCTACTCAAGTCTTTGTAGGGATGTCGAAGGTAAGGCTTAAGTTGCTAAGTCTAGTTAAACTAGTGGACTCAAGTTGACTTTTAATCTGACTAAGTTGACCTAAGTTAACTTATAACATATTGAGTCATCTGTAGCTCTTAGACCCTACATGGGCTCGTTTAGAGCTATATACTAAGTATATTTTCCTATCTAAGATCTATTCAATAGAGTTTTATCTAAGGAGAATATAGGGAGTTACATGAATGGCACACTCAGTCTTGTCCTCCCTAAAGCAGTGAATCTCTAAACTTGATCTCAATTAGAAGGTGGCATTTTTCAATTCCAAATAGTTCCCAAAGGTTGAGATAAACTTACATATGAAGTACACCTTCATATGGCCTTTCCGTACCACTACATGATATCGTCGACCTTCTTACTTGCAAGAGTAGGCAATACATGGCTCATTTTCATTTAGGTCAAATATAATTACATTTATTTATATGGTGATCATCAATATTTTTCATAAACACTTGTAGATTTCCATTATAGATGTAAGGGAAATCAATACACTCAATTATTCCAATAAGGATTATGATATTTTAGCAACCAATAACATAACAAATCAAGTGTGTGCAGTTCACCCAATCCCCACACATAATCCAATTTAGTACATATGAATTAAATATGTAAGTGTACTTAACCTACAAGCATAAAACAAGTATAATAACATGTGAGTACAGTACATTAATCATGGGATTATTCACTCGACCATCTTTCTACTAGTCATAGTAATCTAAGGGTAGGTTCGTCTCGAAATAAATGTTACCTTATGAGAAAAATAATAATTTATAAGCTCGAGTATACTAACTTATCTTAGCATCTTAACTAAATTTGTTAGTTTATTGGTTTACGTTATTTCTGTGTTTTGGCCATAACTTTTTTGTTTTAATTCAGTTTTTCATGTTCTTATAATCATTTTAAAGGTTTTTGTGTGCACTTTTCATTTTTGAGGTCATTTTAGTCATGGAAATATAAGTTACATTCTGATTAGTTTTGTATGCACCTCATTTAGATTTATTTTGAAGTCTTTTTCTCTTAATTGAGCCTAATATCTAAAGGAAATCAATTCTAATCAACTTATGGACCTTCTAAGGATTTTTTTTTTGGCGTGTGGGGGTTTATTTATCTATTTTGGTCACATATACAAGGTTGATCATTCTTTCTTTTTTTTATTTTACCTATTTCCAATCTATGTATCTTGTTTCTAGCATTTAATCAAAGAGTTTATTTTCTAACTTTTTCTTAATGCTATTCTACTATATTCACATTCTAGAAATTTTGAAAATCATGAAAAGAATTCCTTCTTAGGTGCCAGATTCATGGTAAGAACTATATCTTTCACATTTCAAACTTTTCCAACTTTAACTTGTGTTAATCTTCACTTAAGGCTCTTAAATGTTGAAGTCTACCTAATACATCAAAGAAAAATGATTCCTAAGCCCCTTAAACATGGTAGCCAAAAGAGGAAGTAAGCTTTCAAGCTCAATTACTTCACTCATTTCCAAATCTTATACTTCTAGATGTGTACTAGGTAGTTACACTACATTGCCTTCTAGCATAGCCTAAGTCTACATTACATCCTTGAATATCTTGCTTAATTCAACTTGATCACATCACTAAAAGTTACAAAATCAAAAGATTCTTAGCTATTCTAATATAATTTACATAGATATATTATTAGAAAAAGAAAGAGATATGTGCAAGTAACATTTTACTCCTGACAGTCTTTTAGTTGGTGTCCTAATCCATTTCTTTGCTCTTCCTCTAGCTTGGTGTTGATTCCTTGATTTCTCCTTGATTTTTAACTCTTTAGAATTCCCTTAAAGTGGCATGAAAGTTTTTGGGGTTAGAAGAATGTTGTGGTTGTTTCCAAGGTGCATTTGCCTTGTGTATGTGTTATGGCATGATGGGTGGTGGGTAGCCAAATAGGTGGTGTTTTTTCTTGTTAGAGTGTTTCTTTATGTGTTTGAAGAATATTTTTAGAGGCATGAGGGAATGGAGGCTACACCTATAGATGGAAGGGAAAATAAAAGGAAATTGAGTTGTTTAATACATGCCATAAAGACATTAATTAATAGAGTTAATGGGGGTAATGAGTTTACTTGTTAGTTAGAGGAATGTCTTAGGTTAACTCATTTTCCTTTTATGGTAATGGTCATTTCCATCAGATTTTTAGTCTTATATGGACCCTAACCTACACTTCCTAAGTGTACTTAAAAGCTTAATGGCCCTCAAATTATTTATGTTGTCAAAATGTCCTTTGAATGTTGGCTGACAATTTAATAGGTGTTTTTGTGCCCATAATTTCTTTTATCCATTAGTCAATCAATTGAATGTAATTAACGAACTAATTAAGGTATTTTTCAACTACTTTGCATTAGTATTTGCTTAAGATAATTTGGTGTGTGAAATGTCATTTTTGTCCTTCATGGTTCATGCCTACTTAGGGTTATATAGGGGAGTTATTTCACAACAATTGTCTTAGTTTGGTTGGTTTATTAGTAAAATTAATTCTTGCAAAATTAAGTGATTTTACATAATTTTTAGTGAATTTTTTCGCTTTTAGGGTTTTAAATTTGATTAGGTTTCAATTTAGATTTCCCGAGCATAAGATTAGTTTTGATGTTGTCTATTTTGGCTTTAGAGCTTGGTAATTGGTTTAGAGTTTGGAATTTCAAATTTAAGCTTCGGGTTGACCTTGGTTAGGGCTTATGATTCCTAATAAAATGTTATATGGTTGAGATCATTTAGGGTCTCAATTCATTAAACTTTGGTTACACTAATCACATCGAATACACGAGAGTAACCTTAGGTTTAGAGTCACATATTGCATTCACTTTTCAATAGAATTCCCCATACCTCCACTTGTCTTATCTTTTGAATTTGAGAATTCTTAGGTTTATAAGAGCCTTCCTTTTAATTTTATCAAGTTCTTATGATTTAAATTACTTGTCAATACATAAACTCCAGATTAAGAGTCTTAAACCTTCTCATTCAAAATAAACTCTACTTACCTACAAGCTTGCACCTACATCACTTGCTTAAGCCCTTAAGGTCCTTCCCCTTCTTGAGCAAAATCTAAAATAATCATCATTAGGAAGCTTAATTAGTAGCTAAACCAAGGTTAAAGCTAAGGTTTTAAGGTAAGGATTAGGGTTTTGCTAGGGTTTAGTGCTTTTCACCCTAGAAAAATTTTGTTGAAGAAAAGAGAGGGGGCTAATCTCTACCTTGGCATAAGGGGTAGCATTTAACGGGTTTTCTAAAACCCTTTTGGGTTTAAGGGGTAGTGTAGACTATTAGTGTTTGAGACCAACCCTCCTCATGTTGCCAAGTGTCACATGTTTAGTCATACAAAGCATTTTCTTACCTTAACATTTTACATCGTAATCCTCTAATTAATTTACCAATCCCAAAATTTAATCATCCCTTAGAAAAACTAAGCTTAGAGACATTTTGGTCATTTTACCCTATTGATCTCCAAACTTCAATTTTTCTTTTCTAATTGACTCAAACTAACTTGATAATGATTCTATTCACTTAATTAGGGTCTTGAAACTTTATTTAGAGTCTCTAAGCTAATTCAAGGTTAGTTATAATGAAATCAAGTTCAATGGTAAAAAGGTTATTTTGAAAAAATTTAGCCATAAACTTGGCAAGTTCTTTCTTAATTAACTTCAATTTTTTTTTCTTTTTAATTCATTGACCTTATTTATTAATTTGAGGTTTTTCAGTTTTGTACCTAATTCTTCATAATTGATAACAACAATAAATGATCAAAACCTGATATAATAAATATAAACATTCTCATTATATATCATTACTTTTATAAAATTAAAATCATAACCTAGATTTATGGTTTTAATTAAATTCCTAATGATTTAAACTGCTTAAAGGAAACCATTTGGAAAAATTAAAGAAACTACACTTGGCAACATTATTGATTAAAACCTATATATGAGGTTTAACCAACCCATTTACATACAGCTAAGCCTAAGAACTATTTACTTATTTATGGCATTCAATTTAGTTCCTTAAAAATTTAACTATTTACATTTATTTTGTTATTATTATTCTTGTGTTCATTCAATTATTCTTAATACTGTTTATTTACTCTTTTACTTATTCCTATTGCTATTTATTCATTTACTGATACATTTATATATTAATATTACATTACTTATATGCATATATATATATATATATACATAATAATTATCCTTATTATTTAGTATTAAAATAGTATTATCATCGTCATCATTATTACACCTTTTTTTTTCTGGTTGACATATCTTATTCAATTGATCGCATTCTGAAAATACCTTTCTTAATGAAAACTACAACTTCAATAGATTAAATTCCTTTTCAATGAAGACCTTGTCATATGAATTCTTATCAATAAAACTCTCTTCACAATATCCTTTACTTAAAAAGAAAAAAAAAAAAGCTCCCTTTTATAACTTCAGAACATAATAGAGAAAATACTTTTTTCTTTTTATTTTACAAATTTTTTTCAATGACTCAATAAGATTCATAATTTATAATCCAACTTAAGTCCATTAAAACCACAAATTATATCTAACTTAAATAATCAAATATCTCTTTCTTTTTTTTTTTTTTACCCATGAAATTCCTTTTTTAAAGCTCTTTTTCATAATATCCTTTTCATATGAACAACATGAATTCATGGAATGCCACCTTTTGATTCAACAAAACCTATTAACATCCAAACTAAACATACTCCTTCCAATAAAATTATAAGAATAAAGGATCCATTTAATTAAGGATCAACTTGATTCAACATATCATAGCTAACAAAAGGATTAACCCTTAATTTTCATAAATTCTTATTCCATGAAAATTTACAAGAATTATAATCTATAGCTTCATCATAAATTATTAAATCCTTTAGCAAGTATCTACAACCACTTGTTATAAATTCAATTATAACAAAAAAAAACCCTAATTCCAAATTCTTTATGAACAAAACCTAATTCCATATTAACAATTATATGGTCCATCAAATCTTATGCAAATCCAATTTCATATTTCTTAGATTCTACATTATGAATCCTTATTCAAATTAGCCATAAGAGATGACTCTTACCATGATATGAAATTGAATTGTAATCTAACAACACCCAAAACCACATGCCGACACCACTACACGACATCAACCCTCCAATTCCCTTATAACGACATACCAATTAGAACCTTAATTTCCACAAATCTATAAAATAGAAGATTTCTTACTAATTCCAAGAATTGAAGAGATCCTTCAAGAACGTATTAGTGCTAAATCTCTTTAAATTCGTAGGTTTCTTAATCTAAAAGAATTAGATAAAAGAAATCAAAGAATAGGATGGAAGGCTCTTACCTTAGTTGTTCACATGATGCCTCAAATGCGAGGGAGGTTAGGTTTTTATTTATTTATTTATTTTCATTAGATAAATTGTATAGATATCCCAAAAAAATTTCAAAATTATATGGACTCCTACTTTTTTTAAAAGTCAGCACTTACACCCCTTGAAAAGCACACAAGGTAGATTACATATAAAGGTGGTTGATACGACAATGATTACTATTACGCAATTAATTAAAGTTTTAAAAAATTATAAGAAATTTGAAAAATTAAAAAATAGTTTTCCGCTAATGAACGCCATTGCATAGAGAGATAGAGAAGAAAATGGGTAATATGAAGAAGATAGTTAAGGAAGCATTAGGAGATATGGCTTTTTAACATGAGCAGTGGCGTTATCACTTAGTTCTTGGGCCACATGGGTTCCGCCACTCAAGCTCATTGACCTCATCATCGAAGTCTAAGACTCTCAACCCCCTCTCTCTCTCTCTCTCTCTCTCTATCTCTATGGTTTTTTGTGTTTACGTGTTTGTCTCTAACTCTCAATGTTATTGAATTTCGGACACATTAAGATAATTAAACTTATTAAGAATATGTTTTTGCTTGAATATGAAAAAATTTGTTGCCATCTACAAATGCTGATTTATAGCCTTAGCTTGGTGGAAAGAGGAGAACTATTGCTCTTAATAAGAAGAATTAACCAATCCTAATACTTTAAATTCAATTATTTAACTAATTAAACAATAGTAATTATTATACACATCAATGCCATGTTAGTCACATTACAAATCATTTGCCTCAGTAGCATTTTAGGAGGTATAAGTGCCAACTTTTAAAAAAGTAGAGATCCATGAAAATTTAAAAGTTTTCATGAGTGGTCCACATAATTTATCATTTTTCATTTTATTTACTATAAGAAAGTAGAGGCAAGGGTACATAATTAGTGTGAGGATGAGAGCATGTGTATCACGTTTACAAATGTAATAATTAATCTAGGATTTAAAAAAATATATGTATTTTACATAAATAACTTAACAATTTATATTCCTTGGGTAGTAAAATTACTTTATTGTGCTTCATTTTGATTTTATTTTCTGGGACATTTACATAGAGAGAGAGAAAGAGAGAGAAGAATTTAGCAATAAGCATTTATTATGACAATCCAATGATTTCTTACGCAATTCTAGAAAATAAACATTGAAATAAAATAAATATGTATGTTTCTTTTCACTTACAGTTTCTAAAAGATTTTATAACTTTATTGTAACAATTCACAACGTACTTTATAAATTGTATTGAATTTCATCTATTGTCATAAATATGTAAGTTTCTCTTTCCTTATAGTATCTAAAATATTTCATAACTTTATATGACTAATTCATATAGCGCATCAAAATTCCTACCTCAATGGGATGTCCTAATAGATGAAACCTAAAAGCTCCATCCACATAGAGATAGAGAGAGTAGATTGGGTAGATTATAGAGCTATGCAAGCAAGGCAAGTCATATCAACTAGCCCATTTAATCCACAAGGAAGTGTTGGCTAACTCACATAGACCCACAAGCTAATGCGGGTCGAGATTGATTAGCCTGATTAGCTTTAAAAATGTGTAAAAAAATGTGAGTTAACCCATTTAGTTCATAGGTCAAGCAGGCTAGCATCACTTATCCTGCAAAAAAAAAAATAAATAATGTTAGAAATCTCAATCTTAAATGGACCCATGGTTCTTATCTTGATACGCTTATTGTAATACCGAAGATTTTTTAAAATTAGGATCCAATCACTAGGTGAGATTTGAGAGATGCATTTAGGACCCGATAAGCTTTGAAAACCTTAAGTTATGACTAAATTTTATTAAACTTAGAATAAATTAATAATACCCAAAAATATGATCCAAAACCTTAAATTTAAAATTAAACTCTAAAATTATAACGCCCTAGAATCTGAAACTCTACAACTCACCACGTGTCCCTACTAAGTAGCGACACACAAAGGATCTACTTTTCCCTTAAAAATTTAAATCTGTTCATCTTCACTATACATTTATACTAATATAACTTCAATAATAGAAATGGATAACTCTCAAGTAAATCATTCCAATTATCATTACTTCAAATAAATATATTGAACTCCAATCTTAAAACCAAGAAAAATATCTATCAACATATAATGGTCAATATAGATAAAAGTTTAACATCATCCACATTCTCAAATCATCATTCTAACATTCTATTAAAGAAATTCTCATCAACTTTCACATTATGCCTCATCAATATAATAGTGGTGCTCTCTTCTATATGCATCCTAATAATAACTCCTTAAGTTCCTACTCTCATCGTAATCAATATTTTCATCATATTCACCTACAGTTGAGAAATAGGTAGAGTGAGTCTAGGCCTAGCATGTGAGTACCACACAGACATACGTGTACCACACAAATAATAATATCAACATATGTAAATGCAATAGTAATACACATCAAGTCATTAAATTATTTATATTCACTTAATCCACATTCGACACAGTGATACTTATGACCCCATTACACATATAATATTTACATAATATAATTCTAAATAGGGAAATGCCTTTATGAGCCCCTTCTAACCCTAATCGACCCTAGATCATATCGTTACACGGCTCTATTAGGGACAACGCGACATATTGATTATCGAGGTGTCCCTTAAGGATCTACCACTACAAGCCTTTAAGCTGAGCCAAGCACAACTAACATACACTTTTTGGTAAGATAGCATTTAAACTCATTAAATGAATTTCGCTATCAAACACAATTAATAGATAAGGTAAACATGTACCTGGAAAAATGTTCTCATGGTTATCTCGCACATTTGCAAGAAAATGATATAAACCTATTAAGCATAAAGGGACTAGATTTAGTTCTATCCTACGATTTAATCTATGTTTTCTAATTGGTTAATTACATCTTCTATTTATAGAATTCCCTTCTCCCGATGTCTTGTTACACATAATTTATAATTAAGAATTGTAATATAACGAAATATAATTAAATGGAAAGTGTTTCTGGACAACATGGTCATGTAAGAGGTTATGTAGAGGAACATGATTGAGAACACAATTGTGTGTCGCCTATTCTTTCTGTGTAATTTTTCATTTTTAAAATGCTTTGGTACACGGTCATGATTTAGCCCCTGTACCCTATTTATAATTTTTTTTAAAATTTGACATGCCCAAGGTTACAAGTTTTCCCTTTTTCTGTAAAAATTTCTATAACATTTGTGTTTCTAAGAGCAAGCATTTGGGGGTGTATTTGAATATACAATTTCTATTCATCAGAAACCCCTTTTTTTCCCTTTTTCCAATTTGTTCCTAAACTTAAATTTTTAGAATTCAAGTTTAATTGATAATTAACCCATGATTTTAATGCATTTTTTGGTCTTGTACACTTAAATTAGTT